>CM050163.1:535860016-535870016 GCA_027410445.1 Discoglossus pictus | reverse complement strand
GTCTGGTGAAATGTTGTTCCACTCCTTCTGTACTTGTATGATGTAATTGTAATGTATGATTTTATTTCTTTTTTAGGCTGGAGCTCCTCCTAGCTCCTCCTCTTTTTAGACTGTTGCACAGCCTGCAGCACAGGTGGGGAATGAGCTGCACTGCCGGCTACAGCTTAAAAAAAATAGGAGGAGCTTCAGCTAAATCATCCAGGGAAACACAGCAGTATCAATCTTAGTATTCACAAGATATTTTTTAACTCCATTAAACTGAAAAGGTTTTTAAACTGATCTTCCCTGCGTAAAAGACAGGAGAGATTGAGTTGGGCTATTATAATTATGTATTATATTGAATATTACATTTGTTAATCATTTATAATAATACATCAAGGAGGTTAGGTTTATATCTGTACACTTGTATTTTCTTAACTTTTCTAATTCTTAGATATGCTACATCTTAATTTACAGATCTCAGATGTGCTCAGTGGAAGATAAATTACCTTGTGGAAATATTTTTACATTCCTACAATCAATGGGTAAGACGGAAATCCAGATGTATATGGCAGGGCCTTGGGGATTTCTCAAAGCTGAAATTGATTAGGGAAGCTAATAAACTAAAGCAAAGAATAAAATGGGGCCAATCATATTTTGAGACCCTAACATTAGTGTCCCTGGAGACTCAATGTGTGGCTTACTTTCTATGAATCACTGCACAAAACACATGATTGTTCAATAGCAACTACGTATGAAGACACAGACTAAATAGCTACTATGGGAAGATCCACACTCAATAGCCACTGTGGGAAAATCTATATTCAGTATAGCCACTATGGGAAGATCCATACTCAATAGCCACTGTGTGAAGATCCGCACTCAAAAGCCACTGTGTCATGATACACACTTAATAACTACTATGGGAAGATCCACGCTCAACAGCCACTGTGGGAAGATCTATATTCTGTAGCCAGTATGGGAAGATTCATACTCAATAGCCACTGTGTGAAGATCCACACTCAAAAGCCACTGCGTCATGATACACACTTAATAACTACTATGGGAAGATCCACACTCAACAGCCACTGTGGGAAGATCTATATTCAGTCGCCAGTATGGAAAGATCCACACTTAATAACCACTGTGTGAAGATCTATATTCAGTAGCCCATATGGGAAACTCTACACTCAATAGACACTGTAGGAAGATCTATAATCAGTAACCAGTATGGGAAGATCCACATTCAATAGCCACTGTGGGAAGATCTATGTTCAGTAGCCAGTATGGAAGATCCACACTCAATAGCCATGGTGTCAAGATACAAACTCAAGTGTGCAAGCAGCAAGCTGTGATTCTCCTGTATTTCTCCATATTGCAACTTCTAAAACAAACATAGCACAATCAATAACTTTCTTTTGGCCCAGTCATGTGGTCCTAGCTCCAGCACTAGAAGCTACACCACATGACCCAGTGGACCAAAAGATAGCTGTCGGGAGTGCTGTGTTTGCATTAGGAGATACAATATGCAATATTCTTCCCAGGGCATGTTGGGCCGGTGCTCCACCTAAGTGATATGGAGAGTCATCTGAAGGTGCATGCCAGCCTGACTGCTCCATTATGGCACCCACCAGCACATTTGTGCCACCTGGCGGCTGAAGTTTGCTGGGGAGAACACGGATATGGAAAATCACAGTTTGTTGCCTATCCACCTCACACAGTGACAGAAGGAAAGAGAGATAAATATGGCAGCCATTTCCATTGATCTCTCTGGTGCAGAAGACATTGATTGCATGCAGAATAAAGTCTATAGTGATACAAATACAATATAGACACCACACATGGTAACAGTCTACAGGAAGCTGCAATCCATCATCTCTCTCACAGCAAACACAGACAAACTAATGAAAAAAACCTCTGAAAACAAACAATGCACATTAGATGTGTAGATAATATGTTCTACCTCGTTGGTGGCAAATTGAGGAGAGCTTGTTTATTAAGAGGAAATGTTAACAAACAAAGTCCAGGCCTAAAATAGGATAATATGAGTGCCATAATAAACATAACAAATTGCTGTTTGGACGATCTCATGCCTTGAATAAGACGGGATAGAGAAATACTAATAAACACTAATCATTTGCAATGGATAAATAGTCACATAGGATTCAACTGATAATGCCTTTGGAGATATAGAGGCCGTCCCCAGTTTCAATTTAACACACAAAGCCAGTGCAATTATACGTACATACTGTATATATCCTTCACTAAAAGTAATGCAGTGTTACATTTATATAACCTGTTAGGTATATACAATGGATTTGCACCAGATCAGATACACAGAAAATAAATACATTTATGGAAAGAAATATGATCACTTATACATCCTTCTTAATTCCTTCTATTTCTCCAAAGACACTCACTCTGGCTGACATATGTGGGCCAAAATCACAAAACCAGAACAAAGTGGACTGAGGCATATTAAAGCAAACCATATGGGATGTGCGTGTTCTTGGTTGGATTCCCCTGTAATCTGAGGTTTCTTTCAAGCTACAGTTATGAGCAATCGCACATGATATGGAGCGTATACAGAAAACTGGAAAATAACTGTATTTATAGCCAGTCTTCTTTAGGATTACAATGAATTGTGGAGGGAAATAACTAAGAATAATAAAGTGTTGCTATAACCATAATGGCATGGCGGTGTCTCTACTTAAGTATGTATAGGAGAACCAAAACAGAACTAATATTTTAGGAGCTCATGGACTCCTGGATTTGTTGATACCAGATTTCTACTCTAGTTTAAACTGTTGAGTTGGTACCACCGTGAATCATAGTGCATTGTGCAATGACATTAAACCTCCTCAATGCATTGCCAGTCGGTAATAATGCTGAATACATTGGTGGTGATCTGCTTATGGCTGAGGTTGGCTCATGTTGAACCCAGATGCATGACTACAATGTTATAGAGCTAAAGATTGTGATTCTTGGGGGTCAAACTCTCCCTGCTCTTCCCCTGAGGCTTGGAGTTTACCCCTCCTCCACACACAAACCCCAAAGGCTTATCCCACTTACCCTGATGCTGGTTCACTATGTTGGGGCTCCAGAGACTCCACCCTCTCTCCCTCTCCTCACTTCTACCCCACCCAGTTCCTTTCCCCCTCTCCTTACCTCTCCCCTGGCAGCTCCTCTCGTCCTCTCTTCATGAAAGCTCCTCTCCCCGTCTCCTCACAGCTCATTTCCTCTCCTTCCATCTCCCCTGATAGATCCTCTCCACCCTCTCCCCATGTAGACCCTCTCCCTCTCCCCCTGACAGCTCCTCTGCTGCTCTTCTCACCTCTCGATCTCAAAGCTCCACTCCCCCTCTCCTCACTTCTCCCCATCACAACTCTTTTCCTTCCCTCTGCTCCACTTTCATTTTCCTCATCTCTTCCACTACCTTCTCCTCTCCTACCACTCCTAGGGATACCCTCTACCTCAATCTCTACACCGTCGAGACCCGCTCTCAGAGACACGCACTGTCACCACTAAATGATGTGGAAAACAAAAACATTTTCAATATGTGTTGATTACATCTATGCTACTAGTGGACACTGAATGAGGTATGGGATGGGGTATTTAGCAAGAGGTAAATGGTATATAACATGGGTGTGCTGTTATGAGGTTGGTGGTGTGTATGTGTTATGTTATCACTGTATTTATGTGTGTAGTTACAGGTGAAAATAGATGTATGTACAGTATCAACCACAAAGCTTCTACTAAAAAATGATCTTCTCCATTGCACCATAAAACCCTTAGCTTTCACTCCTTAGATCTGGCCACGTGGGTTACTTTCCACAAAATGGCACAGTCAATGTGGGAAGCATGTAACTTTATAGACTCCATCTAGCAATATTTACTGACACTTTTAACTTGACTGTGGTTGCTAGGAGGACTTATGTGTTTATTGGCTTGACACTTGTAAAGCTTCTTACTTGTACAGATAAGAACTGTTGATGGTCTCAAGCTATTTTCACTAACAAGTAAAAGCCCCCGGCTATGAGTATATACGTTCCTACACGAGACAACCTGTAGGCACAATGTAATAACTCAGTAAATTATCTCTTAAGAACTCCAAAAGGCTGAGGCAGTCTTACAGGAAATACTATGACAACCATATAATTGAGACTTTTTAAAGCAGATTCAAAATAAACTTCCAAACACACTGAAGGAACAGGAAAGGCTCCTCCTGCATGAAAGCACCCCTGGGCTCTTGCCTATTCTGACTAATTGTAAATCCAGCCAGTGCATGATCCATGTTAAAAGACAACTGTATGATGGATGATAATTAATGTATGTACAGTGCCTTGCAAAAGTATTCCCCCCCATTGACTTTTTACCTATTTTGTTACATTACAGCCTTGAATTCAATGTTTTGTTAATCTGAATTGTATGTGATGAAAATGTGAAATGAGAAAAATATATAAATAAAACTATTTTTTAGAAATATAAAAAATTGGCATCTGCGTATATATTCACCCCCTTTGTTATGAAGCCCATAAAAAGCTCTGGTGCAACCAATTACCTTCAGAAGTCATATAATTAGTGAAATGATGTCCACCTGTGTGTAATCTAAGTGTCACATGATCTGTCATTACATATACACACCTATTTTGAAAGGCCCCAGAGGCTGCAACACCTAAGTAAGAGGCACCACTAACAAAACAAGGCCATGAAGACCAAGGAACTCTCCAAACAAGGTTGTTGTTGAGAAGTACAAGTCAGGGTTAGGTTATAAAAAAATATCCAAATCTTTGATGATCCCCAGGAGCACCATCAAATCTATCATAACACAACACAATCCTGCCAAGAGACGGCCACCCAGCAAAACATACGGACTGTGCAAGGAGGACATTAATCAGAGAGGCAGCACAGAGACCTAAGGCAACCCTGGAGGAGCTGCAGAGTTCCACAGCAGAGACTGGAGTATCTGTACATAGGACGACAATAAGCCGTATTCTCCATAGAGTTGGGCTTTATGGCAGAGTGGCCAGAATAAAGCCATTACTTTCAGCAAAAAACAAAATGGTACGTTTTGAGTTTGCAAAAAGGCATGTGGGAGACTCCCAAAATGTATGGAGGAAGGTGCTCTGGTCTGATGAGACTAAAATTTAACTTTTCGGCCATCAAAGAAAACGCTATGTCTGGCGCAAACCCAACACTTCACATCATGCAAAGAACACCATCCCCACAGTGAAACATGGTGGTGGCAGCATCATGCTGTGGGGATGTTTTTCAGCAGCTGGGACTGGGAAACTGGTCAGAGTTGAGGGAAAGATGGATGGTGCTAAATACAGGGATATTCTTGAGCAAAACCTGTACCACTCTGTGCGGGATTTGAGGCTAGGACGGAGGTTCACCTTCCAGCAGGACAATGACCCCAAACACACTGCTAAAGCAACACTAGAGTGGTTTAAGGGGAAACATGTACATTTAATGGAATGGCCTAGTCAAAGCCTCAATCCAATAGAAAATCTGTGGTCAGACTTAAAGATTGCTATTCACAAGAGCAAACCATCCAACTTGAAGGAGCTGGAGCAGTTTTGCAAGGAGGAATGGGCAAAAATCCCAGTGGTAAGATGTGGCAAGCTCATAGAGACTTATCCAAAATGACTTGGAGCTGTGATTGACGCAAAAGGTGGCTCTACAAAGTATTGACTTTAGGGGGGTGAATAGTTATGCACATTGACCTTTTCTGTTATTTTGTCCTATTTGTTATTTGCTTAACAATAAAAATAAAAAAATATTCAAACTTGTGGGCATGTTCTGTAAATTAAATGATGCAAATCCAAAAACAATCCATGTTAATTCCAGGTTGTGAGGCAACAAAATACAAAAAATGCCAAGGGGGTAAATACTTTTGCAAGGCACTGAATATATATACAGTGCCTTGCAAAAGTATTCACTCCCCTTGGCATATATGTACAAGGAACTTGCCCGTCAAAAATGATGGGATTAAAATTGTAAGGCTGGCAATGCTGTTTGCCACACAATGTGAGGTTTTTGCTCTTCTGAGCACCTTCGGCGCTCATTGCGAGCCTCTCCCCCGTGTACTTCAACTTTCCTGCTTTGCACTGATCACCTTTGGTGCTGATCGCGAGCCCCACACGGAGCGCCTTTGGCACTCATTTCAAGCTTCTCTCGCTTGTGGTGATCATTGTGAGCTCCCTGATGAGCGCCTTTCAATGCTTAGGCGTTCATTGCGAGCCTTTCCTCCCGCCTACTGTACGGGCCACTCATTGAAGGTTTTCGTTAACCTGGAAGTTTTGTGCTTGGGAACGCCATGTGTCTTTTTCCACCATCTCCGCCCTGTGCCTTCCCTGTGTGTTTGTCCTCTCTGTGTCTGCTGAATTTTTGTCTGGAGCGCACTGACTGCAGTTTGTTTTATTTTCAAAGTGCTGCGTGCCTGGCATTGTTGGTGTACGTGTTACTGTGTTTGCCGTCGTGTACTTTCTGGCTTTCTGAATTTTTTAAGTTTTTCGCCATTTTTTTACTCGCTTAGCCGATTTTGGATTAATGAAAAACCCAATATGGCTCAAAATTGCTTGCAACCTCACTTCCAGACCTCCTGGCTCTCCCCCTGCACTGTCTGTGAGTGTGTTTTACATTTGTTAATTTTTTTTTTTTGTTTTTAGGGTTTTTAGAGTTACGTGCTTGGTTCGCAGTTGCGACCCTCACAATGCAGCCTAAGTACTGCGTGGCAGCTTCACCACGCAACTGCGTTACCAACATCGCAAACGTTGCAAACAACGTTCTTGGTCCACAACTATATATGTGATATCTACAGTATATACATACATTACTTATTTTACATTTAAGAAAAAGCATAACTAGGTAGCAAAAATATCACAGAGTAAGTTGTTTTTTATAGAAAAAAATTGTGAATTCATCTGTTGAACTCTTGGAGACATTCATAATACTTTGGTGAGGGTTACATGTGTTAGAAGAACAGAAGAACATTTACATTTTTGCAGAATAGATCTTGCATCAGCTGATGCAAGCTTCCTGCTTCTGAGAATGTGTTGAGGGAGGGGACTAATGTCAAAATCCAGATGGTCCAATGTTTAAACAATTTCTCTCTCCTTCCACTGTTCAGTGGGTAAAAATTGCCCTCAGGTTCAAAGCTCTCAGGATGTACTCAAGTCACACAAGATGGAAGCATTATATATATATATATATATATATATATATATATATATATATATATATATATATAATGAATAATGGCCTCTCAGACACAATACAAAGAGACTGTCAACCAGAGGAGCATGTCTCCCTAAGATGCTTCTTCAGGGTACTATGTTTTGTCCGGCTTGTGACTTCAGATCTGTCTGACGATCTCTACTGAGGCATGGCTGGTATTTGTGGAATGAAAATGAATTTCCATTTTCTTCTAAGTACCAGTTTAAGTGCTTACGCATGTTGTTCTGTTTACAAAACCCTCTGCGTACATAATCATTATTATTTATGGGGCAATTCAATTTAACATTAATAGGAAAACAAAATTATTATGTTTTACTTAAAAGTAAAGCGCTTTGTTTCCTATCTATTTTCATTATTTATGGTCTGAATTAAAGAGCATTAAGGTATGGGACCAATTTATATGATAAACATGGAATGTACATATCAGATTGATTATGAAAGTATAATTGCATTAAGTAATTGTAAGAATGTACAGAACATAAGACTCTTAACTTGTGGATAATACTCTGTACCATCATTATATTTGATGCGCTTTCCACTACTTTACAACGTTTTTAATGGCTATGGATTGAAGAGCGAGGCATTTGTGGGCACATTTGCATGTCCCAGTTCAGCTTCCCAGAATGCAGTGTAATAACTCTTTTTCTTGGAATTCTGGGCATCAAACAAGTTTCTTTTACTTGTTTTAGACATTTAAATGTGAACACAGATGTACTATTTATTTACTATATATATATATATATATATATATATATATATATGATACAGTGGATATAAAAAGTCTACACACCCCTGTTAAAATGTCAGGTTTCTGTGCTGTAAAAAAATTAGACAAAGATAAATAATTTCAGAACTTTTTCCACCTTTAATGTGACCTATAAACTGTACAACTCAATTGAAAAACAAACTGAAATCTTTTAGGTAGAGGGAAGAACAAATATAAAAATAAAATAATATGGTTTCATAAGTCTGCACACCCTTAAACTAATACTTTGTTGAAGCACCTTTTGATTTTATTACAGCACTCAGTCTTTTTGGGTATGAGTCTATCAGAATGGCCCATTTTGACTTGGCAAGATTTTTATACTTTTTATATCCATTGTAGATAGATAGATCGATAGACATTAGAAGCACAAAATGCACCCCTTATTCTGTCACTGACTTGGATTCTAAGTTGTTCTCATTGGACAATATACAACATTTAAAGGCTGCTTGTAATGTATGGTCCTGTAAGGACCTGTGAGAATTTCCCCATAAGCCTAATGAATCATGCTGTGCATCTAACTCCTCCTGACTTGATGTAAACAGTCTAAAAGCTAATAAAATAATATTTTAAAACAATTATAAAACAATAAAAATAGCTTTAATGGGGAAAATACACATTTTCTACTTAATTTTGATTGCTTTACATGATACTGCAGAACAGTAATCCCCCAAAACAACATAATGTCCCAGTGTTTTACTGGCAATCAAGATCTAAACTATGGCTCACATCATCACCTAACATACAGGTATTGCTAAAACTATTACACCAGGGGTGTCCAAACTCGGTCCTGCTGGGCCGCACACAGGCCTGGATTTGTGGATATCCTTGCTGCAAGCAGGTGAGACTGTTGCTTCTTCAGTCATCCCGATTGACTCACCTGTGCACAGAAAGGAAACCCTCAAATCCAGGTCTGTGTGTGGCCCTCCAGGACCGAGTTTGGACACACCTGTATTACACGTTTTAACTTTTATTAAAGTACTCCTTCATATAACAGAAACTTGTGCTTCAGTGGTGCTTCTCCTTTAAATCCAGAAGTGGTGGCTTGTTCGGGTATTAGCCCAAATCTCCTATTGACTTCAATATAAAACAGCCAAACTTTCCTAATATCTGGCCTTTCGATACATTTAATTGAAAACTTTTAGTGGATCCACCGAGTTAAGCATGTTGTTAAGATCTGTTTTTCGGTGGGCAGACTGGGACTTCCCTGAACCCCCAACCAGCCAACCCCCAACCAGCCAACCTTCAGGGGCCTAAATATCTCCCCTGTCCTCTTTGCATTGGGATGAGCCATGTCCTCTTTGCATTGGGATGTGCGCACCTTCAAGATTGGCACACTTTGGCGGCCCTGACTCCCCCCCCCCCCCGCATTGCACCTTCCCTGGTATGGTTATGGCCAGTTGCTGCCCCCCTCTGGTCACCATTCCAGTCCCTCCCCACTCCATCATCAGACTGTATATCTTGATAACAACCCGCCTGTTGGGACTATATATCTGTGAACAGGAAATTCAAATACTTTATGTGGGTTGACTAGTTTATAAGGGAACTTTGAACCTGTTTAAGTTTGTGATGCAATTACCAACTCACCCTGGGATGGGATTAACTCTCACACCCCCTGATTGGCTAGTGAGGTATTACATATGGCTGATTGAGTTAACTGGTTAATGGCAGGAAATCATGTTTGTAGGTTGAACCAATGTGGTATTGTTCTCTTTCCCCTTTAAATATTCTAACTTTTCCCAATAAAGACGCCCTTCTATGGAACATAATTATGGTGTTCTGACTTTTTTTTGAGGTTATAACTTTTGTTTTTTTATTTTTAACCTCTGGATCCCTATTCTGTATTTTGATGGTCCGGAAAGAGGAGGTGGAGACCTAGAAGCCCATCCACTCCACGGTCCAAGGGAGGATTCCTTTATCAAGGAAGGAGGATTCTGGGGCTGTCGTGACACAGGTTGTGAAAAAAAGACAAGCTTATTAATAACCGCTATAATATTGGGTCCTTTCCCTCTTCAGGTA